>CM055971.1:46022500-46040000 GCA_029531755.1 Holothuria leucospilota
TCCCATAGAACTGTGGCTCTATGGGAGCTAGGCGCTTTAGCTCCCCCTCCCCAAATTTTTCCGAGCCCCACAAAATTGCGCAAAATTTTATATAGACTAATATTGGTGAAGACATTGATATACTCAGAAAATATTCCAAACGTCTATTTATCAGGCCCGTAGCCAGTAAGTTCTGTAACGATTCTTTCTATAACTTCAAAAAATTTTCTCGCGCTACGCGCGCTTTCATCTATAGTTCTATCTAGTGGTAACGCCCCCGTTTTAAACATATTGGATTTCAACGTTTCCACGAATGTTGTTCTTCCGTGTAGGCGTGGTTCTAGAGAAACACGAAAATGCATCGTTGCGAAGTTCTTTCCTCTTTTTCCTAACTTTTGGAAGATTCTTTCTTCAGCCTCGCCATCGTGGCAAACATATTTTGTAAGAAAAAGATCTTTCAGTGTCGTAGGAGATCCTTAATGGGTAAGATGAAGAATGTAATCCCCAACGACGACCATGCTGTCACCCGAACAAATTTCTCGGTTTTGTCCATAAAAGCCCAAACTTTTTCAACATTCGTTAATGAAAATTCAATATAACCCCAAAATTTTCGGCGCGCTTCGCGCGCCTTATATTTTGAGTTAGGCAACTCATTGCATCTGTCGGGACTTAGAGTAGCTGGCCCCCAGTCAGGGCGCTTCCCCCCCCCCCATGTCGGCAAATCAAAGCACCACCCCTGGCTGAGCCTGCGTGCAGGTTTTTCATTTTGGCATTGAAGTATACCCCCAAATTTCGGCGCGCTTCGCGCGCAATCCTCACAATCCACGTTGTATCACTTGTGAACATTATAAGCACAACGTACCAGTGAACATTTATAGCATAAACTAGGTGTACTTTCTGGAAACGCGCTTGTTAGTCCTAGACCCCTTTTGCTATACCTGTCTGGGAGGTCTAGTATCAATTTTCTGCACCTATACTCTCCCTCCCACCCATCTCCCTCCCGCCCAATCCCCATTGCTGGAAGCTGTTCGTCTGGATTTTCGTTCAAAATGAGTAAAAATACGATAGATGTAAAGTGCTTGGCGTCATACTCTATATTATTATTTAGATGTCAGGTAATAAGCATTATGTCATTGCCCCATTTAATATAATTGATCCAGAGCTTCCAGGAGGCCTATACAGGTGAGCTAGTACTATTAGATGCCAGAATAGAAGGTATTTAAGTAGTCAAAAGGGGGGGGGGCTTCAGGAGGTTTGTTGACAACGTATTCTTCTCTTAGACAACATACTTTCTACTTTCACCTAACCAAATCTTAGTATTCACTAAATTATGGACATTTTCCAGCCATATATGATCAGTTCCAAAAGTATCCCAAGATAGCACCATTTTGCATCTAAGCAACCTTACCTTAACAAAAATTTCTCAAAGGGGAGGGGGACAGCCACTCCCCTTAAGCCCCTCCCCCAGGACGGCACCTTTATGAAGTGACAAAGGAAGGATCCCCACTGCTGTATCATACAAAAGTAACGCCCATAAAAACGAAAATGCAATTTACGGGCCGCCACTCATTTGGAAAAAGAATCAAACCAGTCGGAAAAATTAGAATTCATTTAATTATGGACATTTTCTAGCCATATATGATCAGCTCCAAAAATATCCCAAAGATAGCTCCATTTTGCATCTAAGCAACCTTAAATTAACAAAAATTTCTCAAAGGGGAGGGGTCAACCCCTCCCCCACGACGACACCTTTAGGTAGTGACAATGGAAGGATCCCCACTGCTGTATGTAAACGCAGGGCGCATAAAAAATGGTGCAATTTACGCGCCACCATTCAGTTGGAAAAAATATCCATCCAGTCGGAATTTGGGACCTTCACGCCCGCCCAAACATATGACCCTAGCTACGGCCCTGATGATCATGATCCGTGCAAAATGAATTTCTTACATTAGCGGCTCGCCATAGGGGCACAGGGGGCACTTGCCTCCCCCCCAAAGTTTGCAAAGCATGGTCTTCAATTTTCAAAAAAAAAATAATAATAAATAAATAAAACATGTAATTCGAGATGGGTTAGGCCCTCCCTTTTCCTTGAGTGGGTTTAAAATTAAAGAAGTGAATAACTTTCCAATGCAATGCGAAGGTTAAACATTAATAAAGTGATTTCAAAACGATATTTTTCCGGCGCGCTTCGTGCGTTTTCTTAGTTGCTTGTTTGCTACTATATAATCTTCAGTAATCTCAAATGGACCTGCCATTAGTGCGAGCTGAGGTAATCAAAACAATGATCACGTTGTGATGTTTGTAATCTGATTAGCTTAGGCATCATAATGTCATTTACAGAGTGTGACAGTAATGCTGGAGTAAAATGCCCATAGTTTTGCAAACGCTTCAGAGCTTTCGGGGTCATTAGATACACAACCCATTGGTCGTGTTGATTATCATCCACGACTAAAAGCAGTTTTGCCCAGGTGTCACCCGGCCAGATTAGCACAAGGTATCTGTCTACAAAAAGTTGTAACGGACATGTTTCCCATAGAAGGAGAGGTTTTCCTTCCCTTGTCCAAATTGACAGCGCCGTTGGCCCACGAGTGGTCTTATGACTGTCAAATGGCCTGTTATAAGCAAAATGTTCTCCACCTCTGTGCTAAAGTATACCGTTTCAATTGATTTAAAATAAACACACCAAACAGTCAATCTAAGCTCAGTGTAATGAGACTTCTAACTAGTAGCCTAGCTATTTGTATATGGGATGAGACGTCGTTCTGAGTTAGGGGAATTCCCCTCCCCCTTTAAAGAATTTCGTTTCGGAACCGTACTGAGATCCGAAATAGTTCTATCATTCGATCATTTTCAAGAGTCTTCATGCTCGAAATTTTCGTTAGTTTAAGAAAACAATCCAAAAAACCAACATTTTATGATTTCTTGGCAAAGCTAAAACATGTTGTGACACAATGAAAGAAACAACAAAATATTTAAAGGTGGGGCTCATTTTATACAAATGGACAAAGCCGATCCTCCCATTTCACTTGCCTTTTACCCTATGGGGTAGCGAATCGGTTGATATGGTTGTATTTATTTTTAAGGTAGTCAGATCATGACTGACTGCCTGAAATAGCTTTTAAAGAGCTTTTGAAAACTACATGCGGCATCGCTGTAGCACATAATAATAACCATACTCCTATTGTACTATCCGGAGCTGACCATTAATGTTGTGGGAGGGGGTCTTTCGATCCTCCCTGAATACGGACTTGAGTTTGCCCCCCTCCCAAACAAAATTTCTTAGAACCGCCCATGATTTCTTGTATATTTCTAAGTATGCCTGCTAAAAGAAATACACTACCTCATCGGAGTTTTGAAGGGACGACAGCGTGGTTTAAAGTGCTTTGAAAGAAATTATCTGATTAAACAGCCCACCGAAGTCGAAAGTTTGCCCGAACTACAGTGGCGTAGCTACGGGGGCATGAGGGGCACGTGCCCCACGACAAAGCCGTGCCACCCCAGGTGCCCTCGTGGAAAATTTTGGAATGCACAGTTCTTTATATAAGCCCTATAGAGAGGGAGAGAATTCAGAAATTGTGCCCCCTAGGAAAGGCTCGTGCCCCCAGTGCCCCCGGCTCAAAAATCCTGGCTTCTCCACTGCCGAACTACCGTCGCATACTCCCATCTATCTGCGTCCAGCTGATAAATGTTGACACACCACTTGTAATTGGTGAATCATCTTTACCTGCTTGGTTTGGTGAAATTTTCAAGAAGGAGCGCTCTGTTGGATGGTTTGTGAATAAACTAAAAATATTTTCCAGTGCCAACACTTTATCTGACAGCGGAGCCGGCCAGGCAAGGTTTTCCCGCCCCCTCGACATCTGATGCCATTTACCATTTTGCACAATTTATCCCAGTTTGAAACTTTGCTTCGCAAAATTCCTTCTATCCTAACAACTGCTGAAGCTGAAAACATGCATTTCACCTGACCACTTCACAAAAATTGGTAGTTTTTCTCAGTTTGAACGAAACTCCAAATCAGAACAGCTTCTAATTGGGAATGACCGAGGGAGGAGTAAAGGTACAACAAAGGGGGTAGAAGCCTGTTTCATAACGCGCATATTCTCTGTAAAAGTACTTCATGACCTTTGAATGAGCTTGTCTAATGAGCAATATCTTTAAATTATGTAGCCTACGACATCACACTACAAATGTTGCTAATTTTACAAATTGTCACGTATAATCGGCTCTTGACGGATGAAAGCCCGAGCTTCTGCGAAAGTAAGTCAATGCGTTTTCGTCCGTATAAGGGTCATCAGGCATGCATGGAGTGTTACTCGTGGCCATTATGCGAGAAGCGCCCCGACATTTTGTATAAGCTTGAACTGTTTGAAATGCATATCCGTCCCTTTGAACAAATACGTATGGTATGTTTGGGATGGTATTTAAAAAAAAAACAGAACTGGTTAAAGCGCGTAGAGTGATTTATAATTTGCGACCAATTTGTGATAGGAAAGAATGGAACAGCCTAGAAGAAATTTTTCACTGTTGAAAGAAGGGGAAAATAGAAACCGGGCCCCCGGACCTTCCTCAATCCACCCCTGTACTGTGCGTAACGGGTCGACCGGAATTTTTCAAACATTTATAGATAGGTTTATTCTAGGGGTAGGCCTCAGTCGTGGAACTGAGGAAACTTTTTGAATCGTCCATTTCAGCAGGGGTGGCGCCAGGATTTGCCCGACAGGTGGGGGGAAGCAACCCGATGTCCTGATAAAGGCAGCAAATTTTTCGGTGCACGAAGCCCGCCAAAAATTTAAGCCTTTTTGGCAAAAACTTGGTAAATTTTTGAAGAAAATTTGGAAAACTGTTCTTTGTAAGGAAAATTGCAAAATTTGGGGTCTTCATTGAAGAATCTGCCCTTCTTATGAACAAAATCAAGCCCGTCTTGGGAGGACTGAAAATCTTTGGGATTACATATTATGTCGAGTACGGATTAAGTTCCCTGACAAAACTGGAAAATTTTCCCGACGAGGGGCAGCCTTCCCCGATGGGAGCCATGACCCTGCCTTACCCCCACCTCAGCTGGCGCCACCCCTGCATTTCAGGAACAATTAAACAAACGACAAGAGTTGGATTAGCTACAATAATCTATTACGTTTTTCCTATATGAATCGAGAGTGAAGTGGCTACCGGAGACCCTAATCACATCAACAGCAGAGTCGGCTTAACTGGTCCTAACGTGGGAGCTTCAGTCCGGCTCCCAACCAACATCGTCGGCTGGGCAACCGATTTTAATGAAATGGCAAGTCCATTGCCAATTGGGAGGAAAGCCTGGGAACCCGGAGGAAATCTGACATACATCGAACACGATTTGAACCCATGCACATGTAAAACACATTGGTACACAGCAGCTGGAATAGACCACTCTGCCACTCGACGACCTTGTTCTCGAAATCATGTCAAACAAGAACCATAATACAGTTTTCTAAGGACAAAAAAAATGCGATTGCTCAAAAATATATATCATTAATAAACATGACCCGTATACGTGTACTCGAATGGGCAATCATACTAATCTGGGAAGAAGCGCTCACTGCCACAACCATCACAGACTGATCGCTCATTAACGAGACGTCAATTAAGCTATACAAAGCAGTGAGCTGCACAAACTACCGAACGGAAGCATTCCGTTGACATATCTCGTCTGCCGTAACAATTCCGTCGAACGGAACAATTACGTTTATACGGAACAATTCCGTCCAACGTTTATACGCTCAACCGTTATTCTTGATTTGGAAACGGATCCGACACTACCGCCAGAAATTTACATTGAATACTTTTATGGAAATGTGGGCGTTTTTTAGTAAAAACCGGCACAGTAAGCTAAAAAGGTTACCGTACTGGTATTTGAGGATACAGTAAGTTTTATTCTTGTTTATTTTTAATTTTTTTCTTTTGATGCCTAGAATCGCCCCATCTGTAAACAGGACCATACCTGCACCCATTCAACCTCTGAGGACAATAACTTCAGAAGGTAATCCCATATGCATTGCACGTGCTTCAATTTAATAGTTGCCTGCCATTAAAACAAACGACCTATCATAACCATTCGCCATTCGAAGATCGAAGGGTTTTTTTTATAAAGGCGTCAAAATAGAACGAAGCTCAAGTGATACGAAAACTTCATTTTTGTAAAGAAACGCATCTAACGTGGGCGAACAGCAACATTTGTTGCCTTGAAACATTTCAAGGAAATTTAGAAGGCAACTGGAGAAAAGACAATACATAAACGTTTTCGGAAATACATTATTGGTCCCTGAGAGACTATCCAAGATGCGTCATAATTTTGGTGCAGTGTTCTTTCCGACAGCAAATGAGTTGTTTGAGTTGTGTTAGAGGTGAACTGACTTGCATATTGCATCAGAGAGCTGGCAACTTCATGCTTACGTGCATAAATCGTCCTTATAAATATAAAAGTCGATAAAGCGAACTTGATTCAAAAAGGGTACTACCACTTGTAACCCTCCTGGTTTTGGAATTTAATAAACTTGAACACAATACTAACCTAACGGAGTGAGCGATATTGTCGTCTAAGAGCATTTATTCTAGTCAGAAAGTGAGGAAGGATTTAAAATCCTCATCAAGGATCCGACACACCATAAAAATCCACCAGGAGGTATCAAGTTCCGAATTTTCATAGCGATTGTATTTAAGTATCTAGCCTTGCAAAGTTTTATTCACCTAAAGGACAGGTAATGAATGTTACACATTTAATGGCGGGATATACCACAGAGAAATATCTACCCTGGATTAATACAACAACTTTGATACCTTTTTCCTCAGAAAAACCGGACGAATCTGCCGTGAGCTCAGATGTACGGTGGGTCATTGTCATTCTCCAAACGATTAACGGCGTACTCAGTATTATTGGAAACGTCTTAAATTTTGTGATCATATCTCGAGTGAAGACTTTTAATAGGAACATGAAAGTTTACATGTACACTCTTTCGTTGGCTGATTTTATTACTGGGATAGTTTTACTTTCAACTTGGCTAAAAGATCGGAGTTACATTTGTAAAATAAGTGGCTTTGTACTGAGTCTCTCTCCAGCCGTTTCTAGTTTGAGTATTTTCTGGATAGCTGTTGATAAATTCTGTTTGATTCATTATCCATTTAAATACAATTCCATTTGTCCCAAAACAGCCGCTCCAATCATAGTCCCTGGTTACTCTGCAATAGCATGTGCCTTACTGTTATGGATATCAGTCAAAGATGGTGCTTTGTTCGGAAACATTCACTTTGATCCATTGTACGGAATTTGTCTTATAAATTTCCAGAACAGAAACAAAGTAGTAAGTGTAGTGATCACTGCTTTAGCTGGTATGGGCTTACCCGTTATTGTTTTAACGGCGCTCTACCTCAAGATGGCGTTAACCGCCTATAAACAAGCTAGAAGGATCAACGGTATGGTCAAATCTGTTCAAAGAGAGTCCTCCAGTTCTGCGGATCAGCGTGCAACGTTGGTCAATGAGTGGAAAGGATTCGCGCTTTTTGCAGTGGTGTCCGGGGCATTCTTTCTGGCGTGGTTACCTTTCTGGACTACCAAAATGCTGCATTTATTCACGTATATGAAAACCCCACCTACTGTGTACATCGCGAGTGGTTTATTGACTATTTCAAATTCGTGGTGGAACCCTGTCATATATACGTTTGGAAACCGAGCTTTCCGAAAAAATCTGATAAAACTTTTTAAGTGTAAAGGTAAAAAGGTTAATCTCACCTAATACTCAGCTGAAAATTTCCTTTTGGAAAAACCATTTCCCACCCTTTGGCTTAACGGATTTTGGTCGAGGGGATCCTTTTGCAAGAGTTTCAAAGGATCATTACAAAGGGTGTTAAAGGGTATTGACTCCAAGGGCCTGTATGAGGTTTATTTTGCCATCATTTGATCGACTTTCTGTCAGTTGCCAATATGAAAACGTCACATTGTCTCACGAAGTAAGACACTCAGCTGCATGGTCTGGCAGTATACAAAAAATGTAAAAAACCAGAAGGCTATTTTAAAAGTTGGTTAAAATACACGATTGCCCAAAACTTAATTACAGCGTCCAACAGATGTTGCTTGCATTCTACAAGAGCTAAACCTTCCCGACTCGTAATCATAAGCGTACGAGGCGGGGACAGGGGGCACACGCACTCCCAATTCGGGCAAAACAGTGGATCCATTCGGGCAAATGAGACAGCCAAAAATATAAATTATGCCCTTTTGCAACCGACACAGCCGTATCAAAAATTCGACCAACTTGGAGGCTATGGGTTGGACCCCCCCCCCCCCCCGTTTGGGAGCTTCCTCATCGGGAAAATCCTGGGGTCACCTCTGATAACAGGGCGTAAATTTTGCTATGAAAGTGTTGGGGAATTTTTGGATTTACATTTAAGTACTGCTGAGAGAAGAGTTTCATGGGGAGGGGTGCCTTTTGGAAAATTTGAAGACTAACTTAGCTCTTCGATTCAACATGGTTCAGTATGTTTCAGTATTCAAGTGTATACCAAACCTTTCAAAACTTAGTTTTCCTAATTAGTACTTGAGAGTTACGCATCTTTGTTAAAAATAAAGGCCGTAAAGTTTATAATTTTTCACTTTTTAAAACTCACACTAACTGCAGGTCGAGTTGATGAGGGGGTGTACGTTAGCAGGGATCGGGGTTGATTGCCGAAGGGATTCCAAAGGTTTTCGAAAAAATAAGTTGTCTTTTCAGAAAAGGAAAATAATGAAAGAGGAGAAAAAAAAAACACTTTTACTGGGTGAGCGAGAAGCGCGCTGAAATTGTTGAGGATATACGGTTAGGTTTTTGAATTGTTTAAACGACTAGAGTGTAGAGCATTCCACGACCATCGGCAACTATGCCTTGCCAAAAATTTAAAAGTGGTAAGAATTTCAGAGACTTTGTCTGTTTGTGGAGGCTTTGTGGAGGTGCAATTGGTCCCCTTGCACCCTGTAGCTACGCCACTGGCTCACTGTATCAATACTTTGCGCAGCCTTGCTTTCCTTTGGCGACCTGGGCTCCAGTTTATTAGGCCTACAACTCTCAACGTTGCAATGGGACAGAATATACAACATTAAAAAAAGTTATTAAACTAGTTAGAATACTCGTGTTTATGCATGAAGTTCATTCCAACGGGTCATGGATAGCATTTTACAGGGGATAGACATTTACATGTTCCTAGTATCTGTAAAAGCATAGTATACATTTGCCTTTGATGGTCATCCAACCATTACGGTAGCAGGTTGTGGGAGACCCCATCTTAAGTTTGGTTTGTAAGAACGTGTTGCATGATAACCGGAATTAAAACTGAGCTTACTTCTTTCTGAAGCTGACCCCAGGCAGGCTTGACGCACGTTTAATTTTTGTAGGCAGGCTGCAGTATGGGATACAAACTTTGAACTTAAGTATCATAGAATAGCCATAGCTATACATATCTTAAATGGCTGTTTGATGCTTTTAGAACGCGTCGACCCGGGAGGGGGAGCGTCAACACATTAGAAAAATCCGCCCCTCGAAACTGGGCATCACGACTTGGCCGACAGTGTCACGACTTGGCCAATTTTTTTTTATGATAGAAAACGGAAAATAACTAATTGAACGACTGAATCCGATTCTAGTCACATCATAAGTGAAAATACAAATCGATCCTTAGAAATGTTTTTAAGATGTATGCCCAGTATCTTAAGGTTAACCGCAAAAATACGTCACTACACTTCTGCGGATTCGGAAATCAAGGTCAAAGTATAAACGTCCAAGGTTTAAGCCGACAAAATCTGTAATGAACTTCTCAAAAGTGGAGGAACATTACCACCAGAGCTATTTCGAACGCTAATCCAGGGATCGCAGACACGGAGGCTAGGGGGCTTTAGCACCCCACTTTTTCTGTAGTGAGCATTTTGAATCGCCTTAAACTGGGATGACAGGCTTTTATTTTCTTGAACATGTTGGGCCCCTTCCCACTTCAAAATTGGCTCCGTGGTCAATGTTATCGCGAAGTATTAGCAACGTACGTTAGATCCAAAGTCTGTTTAAGGGCCCTGGGAAACTTTGAATTCCAGTTGATCTATTGAGCGTGCAATCTGAAGCGCTTACCACGAATTTCATCCATTAAATGGCTGTCTCTTTTCGAATTTGATAAAATTGAATTAGCTATTGCAAGCTATTGAATCAAACCTGTGCCAACTATTTTCGTTAGGATTCTACAAAAAGTAAGAGGAGGGGTGGTTAAACTATATAATATGGTATCGTCTCACGTTCAAAAGTATCCCCTTCCAGCTCGTTTTGACATCGATGGGGGACACAAAGGGACATGTGCACCCACCCCTATTTTCGCTTTTAAAATATGGTGAAATGTAAGTTAATGGCGGCTGTGTGATACAAATGGAACATAACGACAGGAATTTCCTAAAAATAAGACTGGTAGTAATTTAAGCCTGAGTATAATATGGTGATATTCTGCTGATTTTAATGAGTATGAGACGATTTTGCCTACACGTTATGATCACAAAAATGTATTTTTCAGTGCGGCTTCTCGCACAACTTTTGCCAACTTCGTTTCACCCAAACATAATAGACAAACTAGCCACATGTGTGCTTAAGTACATGCACGTTTGGTTTGCCTTGGAGAGTTAAAGCTCCTTGAAAAGTCATGGATTCACCTCTGCACATTACACTTCTTAGTGATTCATGAGGCTTATTTGTTGTCCGTTTCATCTTTCTTTTAGGCTTTCTCACCATATTCAATAATTCAAAGCGATTTGAATTTACTAGTGAATATTACAACACTGTAAACATGTATTATACATTACATGGGTAATTCTGTCCTGGATGAGATGTGAGAACAAGTGTAATATAAAACTGATCTCAGACAGTTATCTAGCAGATAATTCGCGTAGAAATGATTTACAAGGAACCAACGTGATTTATCATTGTAATGCTGCACTCTTACATTGTTGTTCAGATACGCATTAACACAAGTATTATAAAAATAGTTATAAGAAATACCGTATTCTATAGGAGTGTAACATGCTTGCAGCATTATAATTGAAGAGAGATATTTGTTTAAGGTATAGCGGCCATACTTTGTTTCAGTGTTGTAAAGAGTCACTCAAGTTTGCAGTCGAGTCGAGTCATTTACTACTTTCAATGTGACTCGAGTCATTGTATTATTTCTATGAGGAAAATTATGATGCAATTGCTCGAGTCATTTCCCTTTTGAAAATATAGTGACTCGAGTCATGATTCGTTACAACACTGCTTTGTTTAAGCGGGAACCGATCGGGTTCGGTGAAAAGGGTATGTTCTCCCACACTGGCGTATCATACCAAAGACTTTAAAAGTGGAACCTACTGCCATTGTGCTTGGTGCTCAGCATAAGCAATGGAGTAGGGAAAACAAGCCAGTGAGCCACAACTGGACAAAAGGCCGTGACCGGCCCGACTTAAACCAGTTGGTTAGAAACTGAGCCGTAAAACCTCATCTAACTCGTGACCTACACTGGCGTAGTTAGGGGGAACATGACCCCCTTGTTAATCCCGACCCTCCAAATAAATTACGACCGTAAAAAAGTACGTTCCTCGGCCTGGCCTAGGCTGGCCCTAGGCGCTTCGAGGGTCACACTGTATGAATAATAAACATTTTCCAGGGTACGTTTCTGCATGTTCATGTCTGGTGACGTCCAACGGTGCACGCACGCGACACGCATGCAGCACATCAATATAGTACTATAGCCAAACCAGTATCGATAGTTGATCGATCGCTCGCCGATTTTCATCAATCAAATGTCACAGTATTGATGCATCATAATTACTTACATGCAATGATCTAGCTGTTCACGTAGAAAATGTTCACTGAGCTAAATCTTCTTTTCAACAGATGATCATAATCCGCACTAATCGTCATGAACTTTAGTCAACATTTACCCACATAGAAACCACACTTATGCCTTGTGTACAGCAGGATTGTTTGAAGCGAGATTTAGGACCTAATTTTAAACACAATCGTGAACTTGTGAAAACTGAGAACAGATTTCATACCCAAAAAGCTCGGCTCACAAAAATTGCTCATTATGTAGTAGTGTATTGATATCTAATTTAACTCTTTCTTTTACACGCATTCCCTCCACTAATTTTGCAAAATGTACGTTCTAACACTGGCCTCAAATCAACCATTTTCGTGATTCATATATATCATATATATAAATTTAAGCCCTTTTGACAAATTAAAGACGCTGAGAGCAGTGGCGCCGGCACGGAGTCGATTTCAGAATTTTTTTTTTTTGAAAATTTTTAAAATGATCCCCAAAGGTGTTTAAGCTATATATTTCTGTAAGGGATAGGGTGAGGTGTGGTTTCGACCGAGAGATTGATCCATTTTCTATCACAAAAGGTTCTCAAACCATCAGAATTATCGCAAATCCTACGCAAACTATAAACATTTTCGCACGCTCTGCGCGCTTCAAACCTTACCTCAATATTGTCCTTATCAATAATTTCCGGTAGCAACTCCCGCAGAAGCACAACAACAAAAGTTGAAAGCTGTTTACGAATTCTCAGGTAAAAGACTGGTTTTGTGATTAGCAAATAGGTTTGTTGGGGAATTGAAAGTGCCTCGGTGCAGAGCATGAGTGCAGGTTTTGTCATGGTTATCTTATTTAATGAAAAATTTCTGCGCGCTTCGCGCTCATTCGTCTCCGTTTTCACTCCATCTCATGACTATTATAAAGGTTATAATACATGCAACTATTCTGATCACACTTTCCGAAAAACAGAAGTACATCTCCAACCTCGTTTTCTTCATATTAAAGTTACACTTGAAGTGTATTATCTCTTACCCTTATCTCATGTGTTTATTTTAACATTGGTTCCCTTTAACATCCTTTACTCTTGTAAAGTAATACCTAAGTAAGATTTTACATTGTTAAATTAAAACCAAAACAAAGCCACGTGCGGAACGAACACTTTACACAAACGTTCTTGCATTTGAATTTTTTTTCTTCATTCGTGAGGTAAAGCTTAAAGATGCCATCGCTAACGCTCGGGCATATCATTCAATTCTAAAGCATAACAGAGTTACCAGACTACATGATTAATGGACACTGTAGAGTGGAGACTTCTGACAACAATTTCAAAACAAAAATATCAAAAATATACTTACGACAGATCCCTTACTTTTTCAATCAAAATAATAAATATTAAAATATAAATGAATAAATATTAAAAAATTAAAGATTCTGGCAGAAGATTAAATGATAACTTAAATCCGTGAGGAAACCTTAGAGACAAAAATAAGTATGGCGTTTCACGCCTTTCATGGTGGCTGGGGCGCTGTAATCTTTTTTCTCACCACCGCCACCGCCACCAAAAACGGTGCGAAAACCACATACCTCACTACTAAAGTTAGTTCCTACATACTACACATGGCAATGGGTGTCAGCAGTAAAAGTACCATATACGGTAGCAAATTTTATTGGAGGTTTCATCTTAGTGAGGTGTGGTAAAATAGGTAAAAATCCTTAGGGGAACGGTAAAAGTACCTCCCCACTTTTTGACAAAGGGAAATGGCTAATACAAACACCCCCAAGATTTTCAAAAATATTACAAAATGATATGCTCTGATTTACTGTTTTTAGCTATCAAATTAATAACGACTTTGTGTTTCGCACGCATCCACAATGCATTGCGGTCTTATAACTACATATCAGCTTTAGCGAGATTATTTTACACATGCCCAAGTAACTCCTACCACCACATCATCCTCTCAAACCACAAGCTACAGCCTATCTGCCGGGGAAAGCCCCTGACACTTATTAATAGGAGGATAGCTCAGTAGGTGACAGACTGCTGGAAGTGCAAAGTGAATGGAAGATGGAACCGGAAGAAGGAAGAAGATTCTGTTACTTGGATAATGCAGGTGAAAACATTCTGAACTGTCTCACTGTCTCTAAAATGTTATTTTTCGGCGCTTTGCATTCATCCATCGTTGCCAGTCATAGGCGGGCTTAAGGGGGTCGAGAAAAGGGGCCAATTGCCCCACTTTTTTCCAGAGCCTAAAAAAATAAAAAAAATATGAGCGATAGGAAGCGAGACCGAGAGGAGTTATGACAGAATTTCCAATAGCCCATTATGATTAAATTCTGCAATGTTAAATGACCACGGCTTGGAATCCAGGGGCCCCTGGTGGGGTCCAGCTGGAGAGCCCCAGTGGGGTACAGGGGAAATCCTCCAGAAGCTCTGGGGTATTTAGGAAACTGTAGACATTAAAATGATGCATTTTAGCTTCAACTCAAATGACATTAGGTGGGCACTTAACAGACTACAAATATCACAATTTGACCTTTTTCAATTATATTCTTACTACGTATGACCAACAGTTGGCCGGGATTAATAATGCAAAGAGCTTGAGGAAGGAGGGGAAAATGGATTATTTCCGGGTTCCCTGGGGCTTTTGAACAAAACATTTTAAGAATGGGAAACCAAGAACTCAGGGTGGGTGCGCGTGAAAAATTGTACTTTTTATTTTCAGTAACATCAATAATAGGAAACCTAAGAAAGGTCTCTTCAAGACGAGAGCATTAACCCCTCCTCCCTTTAGCTTAGCCCCTGTCCCATATTACGGTACCGAAAATGGTACTGCCCAGAGTGGCATAAACAAGGTGAAGCTAGCGTACCATATAGGAAACTCCTTGCAGCAGGTGGTACCCCACGAATTTAACAACCTAAAAAGTTCGGGGCACAGATTATGCGATGTGATGTGTATATGGTAGCAAATGAATTGCAGTAGGACCTACTGTTTATGCAAATCTTAAAGAAACGTGAAAGTATTTTAGTCATTTTTTCGCACTACTTCCTTCCGCTATGTATAATGGCATTTGAAGTGAAGTTAAAAGGTAAGAAAGAACATCCCATAACACAAACCATCTTAGCTCAACATCCCAGTGGTCATGGTACACAAATGTGAAATCAGAGTGAAAGGTCAAATTTAGTCTCTTGATAAGAAGTACAAAAGGATCAATGGTATAATTGTAAGTTCGTTCAGAGACATCTTTCAAGTTCCGCGGATCAGAGTATCATGTTGCTTAATGTGTGGACAGGACTCGTATTTTTTAGCAGTCGTATCAGGGACATTTTCCTTCTTCCTCTTTTCTTTCACATTTTAGCTGAATACCCTTAAAATTCTAATCTGTCAATTTCACAAGCTGTACTCTATATATTAGCGAGACGTGATTTACACGTATAAATGCCACTTACAAGAGTTCAAGGAAACGAATATATTTAGTGGATGTCCCTGACATTTACAGGAAGCTCGCCGCCTGACGATAAACCTCTTATCTCAATAATCGCTTTTTACTTGTCAAATGAAAATAATAATAAATGACCAGAATGGAGACTTGACATTTTTGTCTTTCGTTATTATGTTTATTGTCCTGATCAAGATGATTTCCATTACGTGCGGGAATAGAATCATCAAAGGCTTTCTATAAAAAAAAATATCTAGTTCAATTCAATTCAAATTTATTTTACAAATAATTTCAAAAGCAGTACATAAACACATTGATAAACAAAACAAAATTGCAAAAAATCATTTGAAGGGAACTAGAAAAACAGAAACCTGTTAACTATAGGCTAGTGACCTAAATAGACAATAACTAAAAGTAACATATAGGAAGGAATACGTGTTTAGGAACACATTAATGAAGCATAGCTGAAGAAAAAAGTATGTTAATTCAGTTTCATTGCGCAATAAACAAGTTACTTATTAAGGATACAATGTTTTACTCTACTTTGGAAAATGTTTAAAGCCTCGTTCACACGATACGATTTTTTCACGCGATCTGTCGTATACGCAACCGTCGCGTGCAACAAATCGTTGCGTGTGAATGGATTTTCATGCAACTTTTGGTCCAAGTTAAGCAAAATTCGTGGCCTGCAAAAGTTGTTGCGTGTGAATGACTTGTCGTTGGTTGCACATTTCAAAATCGTTCCAAGTTCAGCATTTCTGCGTTCAAACGGTACGACAAAGGTGTGCGATGTTATTCAATGCGACTAATGCAATGGATGGTAAAAAGAAATGGGGTTGATTGTTGGGATAGGCCTATTGCTGGTACCAATTCTTACCACATGCATATCCTGGTAGTTGCTCAACGGGACTTTTCGCACAGTTAACATATCTAGGCCTACTTCGTTTTGAATTTTCGAGTATTCAAAGTACGCATAAACCCTGGACTTGCACCCTGATGTGATCTACAGTCAAAATCAATTTTAGCGATCCTTTTTGTTATATTTTGAAAAGGGAAATAAACGTTAAAGGCTGGCTCAGATTGAAAAAAGGGCTGGTTCATAAAATCATTGCTTTATAGTGAATAACCAGTTCACTCTATTCTTGTGGTACTAATTTAGAATCAATGCCGGAAGTTACGTTGGTCTTCATAAAATTGTATGTTTGACCTGATCTCACCCTAAACTTAATCCTGTCTCTCGATTTTAACCATTACGTGGGGTCACTAGTCTTATTCTAGATTTGAGCCTAGCCTAAATGGCTTTTCAGAACCAAATTTGACAAATTCTCACCCAAAACTTAATCCAAACCATCATCACTAAACTTGTGGGCACTGATTCAAAATTAGAGCCTTGAAAATTGTCACAACAGGGCTTCGTCAAAATTACTGCAACTCCTGTCTTTCCTAGGCCTACTTTCATCAGGTTCAAGAACAAAGACTCCAACTCTCCGCCTCAGCGGGAGTTCTCAGCTTTTCTCAGTCTCCCCCCAAGCTTTTCTTAAAAAGTCTCCCGCTTTTCTAAAAATTACAAAAAAAAAATTGTCTTTGATAATGTTTTTGATTATGCCTGAAATGGCTCAAAATAAAGCAAATAAAGGTTAACATTTCAAAATTTTCCTGGGGAATGCCCCGGACCTCCTAGATGAGCTTTGCGCCTTCAGCGCTCGCTCACGTATAACACCTCCTTTCCAGTAACTGAAGGAGGGAGATCTCCCACTTTGTACCTGTGTCAGGATGGAGCCTCTGCAAGAGTCACCCACTCGCCTCGATCATCCTCAGGGCATACCTATATGCTTGCATACTATACGCGAGTGCATGACTTATCCCTGGGGATGAGAAAATGACTTACTCTTTACCAAATTCAGTCAATATGAACACACTATCAATGTAGCATTATTTTCTACTTAACGCACATTGATCTCATATCCTTGTTCGTTCCATTTTTCCTCTCTTCACTCTCACGTTGACCGACGTCTGTAATTTTGTTAAGCTACTTGTTGTCATGCTGCCCAAAAATCGCACGCAATAAGTTCAACAGTGCTGAACTTTCAACGACAAGGTCGCGCACGACAAAAGTTGAGCAAAAATCCATTCACACGCAACGACCAGATCGCGCACAACTTATTCAGAAAATCGCAAGCAACTTTTTTGCGTGAAATAATTTTCATTCGACAAAAAAACATCCATTCACACGCAACGACAAAGTTGCGTACGACAA